>OY754943.1:1550616-1578116 GCA_963576515.1 Cryptocephalus primarius | reverse complement strand
AAACATAAAATCAACGAAATTAGGTTACTCATCTCAAAATTAAAAGTCGACATTATCTGCCTTAACGAAACCCTTCTGCGAGGAGGGCAATTACCACCGTCCATTAGGGGATACCAGGTATTACATAAAAATAGAGTAGCTACTAACGGAGGAGGAGTAGCCCTCTATGTTAAAGAGGAAATCCAATTTCAAACACTTCCAGACCTCAATATTAATATGGAAAATATCCCTATAAAAATTAGAAATCTTCACTTAATTGCCGCCTACAACCCTGGGCGAAACGATAAATTGATGGAAGATTTACGTATAATACATAACGCCTTCCCCAAATTTGTATTGGTAGGCGATCTTAATGCTAAACACAAAAGCTGGGGCGATCTAGTGTCAAACCGAAACGGCCATAAAATTAATAAAATCCTTGAAAACTTAAACCTCCATATCACTGTCCCCGACGAACCCACATTTTATAGATACAATAAAAAATCAGCGAAATTAACACAGTCAATTTTGGACATTGCAATCTCAAAGAACGTTCATGTCTCGGTAAACGAGGTTCTCCCCGACATAGATTCTGATCATCGACCTGTTATTTTTTATATACACAACTCCAAAATTAATATAAAACCGCAAAAATCTTACAAGGACTTTAGTAAAGTAAATTGGCAAGAATTCAGGGATTTTGTCAACAGTGCAATAACACTAGAAACAAACCTCCAAACAACAGAACAAATTGACGCGGCCATCAGCTCTTTAACTAAAATACTACAAGGCGGAATCGCAAAATTCGTCCCCAATAAACCATTTCCGGATCCCTACAAAATCCCATCTGACATACGGGCAACAATTAAAGTCAGAAACAACATCAGAAGGCAGCAACAGAGAATTCCAACCAAAGAGACAGAATCCAAACTCAAAGTGTGGAACCAAAAAGTTAGGCAACAACTCGAACTGCACAATGACTCACTGTGGCTTAAACGTATTAGAAATGAAGTAAAAACACATACTAACATTTGGAAATTAATAAAACAACGGAAGAACCCACTATGTAAAATTCCCACAATAACGGATGGCACAACAACTGCTTTCTCAGCCAAACAAAAGACTGAACTGCTTGCAGACACACTTGACAAAGCACACAGACTTACATTAAATTCATCCAATAAACTAACCATTAATAAAGTCACCAACACCTGCAATATCATTCAAAATCAAAAAGCAATAACTCCCCCAAACAAACTTCCAGCATTAGCAGAAATCACTCGAGCAATAAAGCAAAAGAGACCCTATAAAGCCCCAGGACATGACGGAATACAATTCAAAATACTTAAAAACCTTCCGCGCAAAGGATTACTACAGCTTTACTACATAATAAAGGCCTCAATTCAACTGCAGTATTTTCCGCAAGACTGGAAAATAGCAATAGTACTCCCCTTCAAAAAAGCTGGGAAGCCCGCTGGGCTTTGCAACAGCTACAGACCAATAAGTCTCCTCCCAACTATGGGAAAAGTAATGGAAAGAATTATAGCCAACAGGATTCAAGAATTCAACGAAGTCATTATTCCAGAACAATTTGGCTTCATGCCCCGTCACACAACCGAACTACAGCTAGCCAGAATCCTCCATCAAATAACCCTAAATCGCAATATAAAAAACAACACCACACTCACCACACTAGATGTCGAAAAAGCATTCGACACAGTGTGGCATGAAGGTCTCATATATAAACTTTCCCAGAGCAACATTCCTCTATATCTAATAAAAATAATACAATCCTTCCTCGAAAACAGAACCTACAGTGTAGAAGTAGATGGCATTCGCTCACAACCTAGAACGCTCCCAGCAGGAGTGCCGCAAGGCAGCTGTCTATCGCCAATCCTCTTCACCTTCTACCTCAATGACATCCCAAAACATCCGAACACACAACTAGCCTTGTTTGCGGATGATACCGCAATTTTGGCGAGATCAACCAATATTAATCAGTCCTGTGAATATGTTCAAAGACACCTGGACACACTAGCAGATTATTTTCAAAACTGGAAAATCAAAATCAACTCTAACAAATCCGCTACCATAAATTTTAATAACAAGTCTGTCAACAACCACGCCACGACACCAATCTTTTATATGGACTCGCCTATCCCAGAAGAAAGTACCATTAAATACCTAGGCGTAACCCTTGATAAAAAGCTTACATTTAATAAACACATACAAAACCTAAACACCAAAAGCCAAATAATTACAAAATACCTTCACTCCTTTATGAAACCTGAGGCACCACTCCCACTAAATAGAAAAATACAACTATACAACTGTTATGTCAGGACAGTACTTACATACGCTACACCTGTTTGGAGCTCAACGCCCAAAACAAACCTTAAAACCCTACAAACAATTGAAAATAAATTTTTCAGAACATTACTAGGGACCTGCTTCTACTACAACTTCTTTGTAAGTAACGAAGAACTCCACAAACAAATTCGTACCCTTAACAATTGTACCATTTCCGAATTTATATACAAGAGAACATATAAATTTTACAATGATACGGTTAAAAGATTTCAAAAAACTGCCGAAATCGGAACACAAAACTCGGAAAATAGCATAAACAAATATAAATTTATCCACCAACTAATAATAAACAAATAAATAGTCACTCAGGCCAAATATTTCTCTGCTTATATGCAAACCCAACAGTTGCATGCTGGGCAGATTTAATACCGATTGTAAAAGTCTGCTCAGCGCGCAAACCAAACCTACAAATCAAATCAGTACTAACAACTAAACCATGTAAACAAAAATCTATAAAATGATGTATGGCACAAAAATTGTATTATATAAATCTAAACACAAACTAATCTGAAAATGTATAATCACCTAATTACTAATAACACTTCGTTTTATATAAAGAATATAAATAAACAATGTAAAACTAACACAGAGTACGAACAAGCACAAGGCTTAATCTGCTCCTAACCTAAATTTCCAATGTATAAATTCAGATACCGAATGAATGTTAACACTAACCTAAAAATTACGAAAATGTAAAGCACAAATTTAAAAAAAAAAAAAAAAAGTAAGGGAACACAAAACAGAAAGCATGTCCAGCCAAAAGGACAAGACAGAAATTATAAAAAACCAAACTTATAAAAAAAAATAAAAAACTTAAACAGCCTGGTCACAGGTACAGGCTAAAAAATTATGAATCCCACAAAACAAAAAACAAAAAAAAGATGGGGTAAAAAATTATAGCGAAGGGCTAAAAAGATAATAATAATAATAATAATAATAATAATAATAATAATAATAATAATAATAAAAAGCAGACATATTTACAGTTACACAGTGAACACGCACAAAGTCGTCTCCGAGATACGTTCCTACCTGCGACCCCGGCCACAGGTAGCGACCCGACCCCGAGAACGATTTACCCGTCCGCCGCGCAAACGACCCGCCATTAAGGACGTTCTTCTCAGAACGCCCTGAAAGGACAAATACACGTACCGCGTAATTGTGATTTCCAAGAAGAACGGACGTTGAAGAAATTCATCAGCAGCGCAGTAAAGCGTTTTCTGCGGTTCTAGGCGAGGGAAGCAAGGGAGGGCAAGGTTGCGGACTACGGTCCCCTCCTTAACCCTCGTGCCCCCATACAGGGCTCCCTCGCTCTGAACCGGACTCGCTCGAGCCCAGCAGTCCAAGAAGAACAGGTAAGATCCCACGCATTCTCACCCACTCAACACACACAAACTCACAAATCACATCACCACACACACACACACACACACACACACACACACACACACACACACACACACACACACACACACACACACACACACACACACACACACACACACACACACACACACACACACACACACACACACACACACATAATGTCCACCACCACACAAGACCCATTTGCCATCATCAAGCAACAAGCCCTAACAATCAACAAACTTACTGAACAAATAGAAAAACTGCAACAACAGATCGAACATTTAACGAAACAATTCAGCGCTACTAACAACTCACAAAAACCCATTAAACGACATGCCAGCCCTCAACCACTTACCAACACAGTAGACACTCACAACAAATTCGACATACTTAACGACATGGACACCGACGAACCCACCACGCAAATCACTCCCACCGTACACGAAGCTAAAAGACAAAAACAACAAACCCCTAAACCACAACAACGCACCCATAACAAACCACAACATGTCAACAACCAACACAACAGTACTCAACATAAAACACAACAACCAACCCATCCCAATCCCAACAATAAACCCCCTCCTATATACCTACACGACACCAACAAATGGTCAGACGCATCGAAACTATTTCGCACCCACCAAGCCCACTTCACGCATGCTAAAATCACCCCACAAGGCGTTCGCATCATCCCATCAGACACAGAAAACCACCGAAAACTAACAAAAATCCTGAAAGAAAACAAACTCGACGCTCACACATTCACCCTTCCCGAAGACCAAAACATCCACATCGTCATCCGCGGACTCCCTATTAACACTAACATTAGGGATATCACCCTGGAACTCGAAGACCTCGGGTTCCACCCCAAAAACATTGCCCGCATAAAATCATTCCGCACAAAACTCGACACCCCTCTCATATCAGCTTCACTCCCATCCAATGAAACAGCCATCTATGACCTGACCGCCCTTAACGACCTCAAGATCCGCGTAGAAACGCGAAACAAACCTAATATGGTTCCACAATGTCACCGATGCCAGAAATTCTGGCATACGCAGGCCAATTGTCAGGCAGGGCCTAAGTGCGTTAAGTGCGGTCAGGATCATGAATCTCACTCATGTTCAAAACCAACCGTCACGGACGCAACCTGCGCTAACTGTCATGGAAAACACCCAGCCAGTTACAGGGGATGTCCTAAATTTCCGAAACTTAATAAACCGCAGACCACTCAAATCATTCCACAACGCTCCACACCACAAACATCACATACATCATACGCCAACATCGTCAAATCACCACCCAAAACCTCCGATAATCCCGACCGCAACACAATCATGTCCATATTCCACGCCATGACCCAACAACTCGACCACATTAGACGCCTCCTCCATGAATAACTCCCCACATACCACCCCCCTTAGACTTTTGACCTGGAACGTAAACGGACTGACCAACATTAAACGAGAACTTGAACACATACTAAATACACACAACATAGACATAGCCGCAATACAAGAGACAAGACTCTCAACCGCACACAAATTCTCACTCGCAAACTACACCGTATACAGAACAGACATAAACACGAACACGCACCATTCCACTGCCATACTCATTAAAAATCACCTAAAACACCATCTCGGCCCAAACCACCAAACACAACACATCCACACAACATCACTCACAATTCACACGAAACACCGCGGACATATCACAATTCATTCCGCATACAAAGCCCCAAAATCGCCCATCACTGACCAAGACATACGTACATTAACTGACACACAACAAAGCACAATAACCCTAGGAGACCTTAACTGTAAACACCCGAACTGGCACAGCAGACGACGTAACACAAACGGCACAAAACTTCACAACATCACACAACAACTCGGCTACATAATCACCGCACCAACACACCCAACACACTACCCAGAAAACCCAAATCACCTCCCAGATGTCCTAGACATTGCGATCCTATCCAACATCACATTACATCACAACACATACGCAATCCAACAAGGCCCCTGCGCTCATCAACCAGTCATCCTCATTCTCCAAGACCCAAACATCTATAACACTCCCCCCCCTAAAACAGTAAACTGGAAAGACCTCCCCAAAACTCTCCAAAGCATCCTCAGTCCTGTCCCCAGAATTACCACCAAAAAGACGCTTGAAAAAGCTGTCTCTAAATTTGAAAACGACATCCGCGCCGCTGTAGAACTTTGCACCTTCACCAAATCCTCTCACAACACGCCAAAAACCACAAGACTTCCACCACACATACAACGCCTCATCACCACACGTAACCAAGCAAAACGCACATACCAGCACACACGAAACCCGACACACAAACGACAATACAATGACCTCAATCGAGAACTTAAAACACAATTACACACACATCACAACACACAATGGCACACCAAATTACAGTCACTCAACACCAACGACAACTCCGTATGGAAAATGGCGAAAGCGCTCCGGTCGCCAAAATCACACACACCCCCTATACACTCTACCGACGGACTCAAATACTCAGACTTTGACAAAGCTGAAGCTTTTGCTTCAGCATACGAACACAACAGCCGTCTCCTCGAAAATCACGACATCGACCCCGACCATGAGGAGGCGGTCTACGAAAACACACGACACATCCGACGTAACACGACAACAAGCCCATTCACACCAGTCACACCCACAGAAATACACAACATCATCCGCACACTAAAAAACCGCAAATCACCCGGCCCCGACACCATTACCAACAAAACATTAAAACTTCTTCCGCGTAGAGGGATAGCCACCATCACCGCCATCGCAAACGCCATCATTCGACTGTGCCACTTTCCGTCCCGATGGAAAGAGGCCACAGTCATCATGATCCCCAAACCCGGTAAAGACCACACCCTACCCCAAAACTACCGTCCCATCAGCCTACTTTCATCCATCTCAAAAATCATCGAAATCCCCATCCTGGACAGACTCCGCTCCATCACAGACGACTTGCATGCAATCCCCAACGAACAATTCGGTTTCAGATCACACCATAGCGCAGAACTCCAACTCATCAGACTCACTGAACAAATAACAGACGGCTTCAACAGAAATCGTGTGACAGGCGTCGTGCTATTCGACATCGAAAAAGCCTTCGATAAGGTCTGGCACGACGGCCTGTTACACAAAATGACCCAATTAAAATACCCCATCACCTACATCCGACTCATCAACTCATACCTCCGCAACAGATCAATCAGAGTACGAACTAATCACACATTATCATCATCACGTAGACTCGAAGCCGGTGTCCCCCAGGGCGCCGTGCTATCACCACACCTGTTTAACATATACATACATGACATTCCAAAACACACAGACGTCACCTTATCCCTCTACGCAGACGACACCGCACTCACCGCACAATCTTGGCAACCACACATCGTAACTCGCAAACTACAGCAAGCAACTGACGACTTAATTGACTTTTGCACTAACTGGAAAATAACACTTAACATTGACAAAACACAAGCCATACTCATAAACCGCAAACACAAACAACCACACTCACACATCCACATCAACGGACACGACATACCCTGGAGTGACGAAGTAAAGTACTTGGGGGTATATCTCGATCCAAAATTAACCTGGAAAAGACACACACAATACGCAAAACAAAAAGCCAACGCCATAAGATCACTGCTTCACCCACTCATTAACAGAAAAAGCCATCTCTCATTACAGAACAAACTTACACTCATTAAATCCATTATCAGACCCACCATAACCTACGCCTCCACGGCGTGGGGGTACGCCGCCGCCACACACATCAAACCACTAGAAATACTAGAAAACCGCATCATTAGACAATCATTAGACATCCCATGGTTCATCTCCAACGCACAGATACAACACGAACTAAAACATACACCACTTACCACATTCATCAAATCACGCGCCACAAAACTTTTTCAACAAATCAGCACACACGAAAATCCACTCATCCGCAAAGCCTCTGACTACGACCCCGACCCAGACGTCATTCGACCACACAAACGTCCCAAACTCCAACTCACTAGCTAACCAGACATCCAAACCACACACACACACACACACACACACACACACACACACACACATACACATTCAACCTAAACCCACCTAGACATCAAAATCACTCGAACATTGCAGCCACGTTCATATATTCATCCATGAAGTAGTTAGAATCGCACGCCCGATCCAACAACCACATCCTGCCTCACGGCGCCAAGACCAAACCTTTCCCGATCGAGTGCCAGCCCCCGGGCGGATGCACTCGTCCCTTTAAACCTGGAGAGGGGGTTTTAGTGAGGTAAAAATCCCACACTGTTGGGCCCGGCGCACCTACCGGGTCCATCGCCTTTTGAAGGTTTCCCCCTCGCTACCAAAAAAAAAAAAAAAAAAAGTCGTATTTTTCATTTCTCGTGCGGATGCGGTCGGTGACGGACGTGTCAGGAGAGAGTCTAGCGAAACAGTGAAAACGCGGTTAAAGTGATTGTGAACGGTACACGGCTCAATCACGGACTAAAGTGCGCCCCGCCGCGCTCGCGCTCGCGGGCCCACGACGGTGAAACCCTCAGTGGTTTTACGAAAATTACAACGTGAGCAGATAAAAGAACTGTTCGACGGGATGTCGAAGGCAACTAAATTTAAAACGGTTCGGAAGCAGAAGTTACGTACTGCCAGATCTACAACGGACGGCAGCAAAAAGCAGAAGACTGAAGATATGGACACGGGCTACAACGTGGAAACCTCCAACCAGTTTGGGATCCTTACAGACTCTGAAGACGATTTCGAAGTTACCTCCGAATGCGACAAGGTAAGTCTTTCTAAAGCTTCCACAAACACTCAGAGTGAAAACCCTAAAATAAATACGGCCCCAAAGCCTATTACGATTCCACCCATAGTAATCAACAAACCGATTGCAAACTTCAACACCTTCGTACAAAAAATAGAATCCCTCTTAGGCCATAAAAATTTCCACATACAATACAATCAAAATTTCTCACGGGTCTACTGTAAAAGTAAAGGAGATCATCATAATTTGACCACTAAGCTCGGCGAGCAAGAAGTCGAATTCTTCACTCATCGCTTTCGCGATGAGCGAGTGAAAAAACTAGTTTTGAAAGCGGCGCCTAACATGGATACGACCCTAATCCTTGACGAGCTAAAAAGCAATAAACTTGAAGCAATTGAAATAGTCCCTCTTCTAGGGAAGTCTAAAATTACCTTTTCCTACTTAGTTTCTTTCAAAAAAGAAACCAAAATTAACGATATTAAAAAAAATAACCTTTCTGCAATTCCTAAAAGTACGTTGGGAGAAATACTATCGTAAAAACAATTACACGCAGTGTCACAACTGCCAAAAATACGGACACTCCCACCTACATTGTGGAAGTCGCCCGAAATGTGTAAAGTGTGCCAAAGAGCATAAAACGGAAAATTGTCCTCAGGTACATGTTGATGAACCGACTTGTGCCAACTGTAAAGGCGGCCACACAGCCAACTACTCCAAATGCCCAGTACTAATTAGCTACCTTGAGCGTCGCTCAAAATACCAAAACACTCCCACTCAACAAAACGTCCAGACAACCCAGGCATCAGCAGTTAGTAAACCTTTTGAAAGACCTCCGATTCCATACAGCCAAGTAGCCAAAGCGGCGCAGGCCTCTAGCTCCAACATGACTATAAATTCCTGCAATATTCCAGCACCTTCCCAATCCACAAACAATCAACAATACTCAGAATTCCAGACACTTTTAAATGAAATTAAAGAAATTAATGAAATCTGTAATTTAAACAAAATGTTGTCCTTAGTTCAACGCTTGAAAACAGAACTTAGAAGCGCTAAATCTAACCTCGAAAAACTAACCATTTTTACCAAATTCGCAGATGAAATATGAGGAATCGAAACGATCCTATATTAAAAATTATTCAAATAAATATTTTAGGAATTAGGCACAAGATAAACGAGGTTAGAGCGCTGATCTCAAGAATAAACGTAGACGTCATATGCGTAAATGAAACCCTTTTACGCGGTGACCAAAAACCCCCTAGTATAAGAGGTTTTCAGTCCCTACATAAGAACAGAGAGACCGCTCGAGGGGGGGGAGTTGCAATTTATGTTCGTGATGAAATCGCCTTTGAATCAAGTTTAGAACTCAACATTGGTATTGAAAATATAAGCATCAAAATAGGTAACATACAGGTTATAGCCGCGTATAACCCAGTGACTTGCAATAAGCAACTAAAAGATGATCTTCACATAATCTGTAACAAATTCCCGAGATTTGTAATCATAGGCGACCTCAACGCGAAACATACTAGCTGGGGTAACCTGACAACTAATTCCAACGGCAAAAAGCTCTATTCCACCCTAGAAAACCACAATCTTCAAATCACAGCCCCTGACGAACCGACTTACTATAGATACAGTAAACCAACAAAGAGACATACCCAGTCAATACTTGATATTGCCATTTCTAAACGTACAAATATTTCATGTGAACAAGTTTTTCAAGACATTGACTCAGATCACAGACCAGTTCTTTTCCATATTTATAATTCCAAAATACCCCAAAAAACAAGTAAACCCTACAGAGATTACAGCAAAGTCAACTGGACAGAATTCCAAAACTACATTAACGACCAAATAACTCTCGAGACGGACATACCTAATACACAACGAATCGAATCGGCAATCGATACTTTGACACTTACCCTACAAGACGCAGTTAACAAGTACGTACCTATCAAAACCATCTCCCACATATGCAGACTCCCAGAAAACATACGCTCAACTATCAAAATCCGCAACAACGCCAGGAGAAGATTTCAAAGAACACCCACCCATATTACGGACACAGAATTAAAATTTTGGAATCACCAACTCAAACAACAGTTACAACGCTTCAACGAAACATTTTGGAGTAATAAAATTAAAAATGAAACCGCACTCCATACGAACGTATGGAAATTAATAAAGCAACGCAAAAACCCGTACAACAAAATTCCCACAATTACGGACGGAGAAACAACAGCCTACTCTAATACTCAAAAATCGGAACTCCTTGCTAACACCCTGGACAAAACCCATCGACTTACAGCAGAATTATCCGACCAACATACAAAAACCAAAGTTACAAACACCTATCAACTAGTTCAAAATCTAACGGTAACCACCCCCCTTGACAAACTTCCATCCCTCAGCGAAATAATTTATGCCATAAAACAGAAAAGACCTTACAAGGCACCAGGACATGACGGAGTCACATTTAAAATACTTAAAAAACTCCCCAGAAAAGGAATCCTACAAATTTACTATATTGTAAGAACATGTCTACGACTCCATTTCTTCCCCTCACAATGGAAGCAAGCTGTTATACTCCCATTTAAAAAAAGTGGCAAACCAGCTGCAAATGCCTGCAACTATAGACCTATAAGTTTACTCCCAACTATAGGTAAAATACTAGAACGAATTATAACAGACCGACTGCAAGAATATAGCGATAAAATAACACCTGAACAGTATGGATTCATGCCAGGCCACACGACAGACCTTCAACTCGCTAGAATTATAGAGCAAATAATCACAAATTCAAACATCAAAAACAACACCACGCTTGTCACACTGGACGTCGAAAAGGCTTTCGACACAGTGTGGCAAGAAGGCCTCATCTACAAACTGTATCAGAACGAAATCCCGCTGTACCTGATCAAAATAATCCAATCGTTCCTTAGTAACAGAACATTTCAAGTGGAAATTGAAAACGAACGCTCTCAGCCAAGACATCTGCAAGCAGGAGTTCCCCAGGGGAGCTGCCTCTCACCTATACTTTTCATACACTATCTAAACGATATTCCGAAAGCTCCAAACACGCAACTCGCCCTCTTCGCAGATGATACTGCGATCTTTGCCAGATCCTCAAGTATAAACAAGTCTAGCGAATATGTCCAACGTCACCTGGACGTACTCGCAGACTTTTTCCAAAAATGGAAAATTCAGATAAATTCGAATAAATCAAAAACTATAAATTTCAATCACAAGCGCTCTAGTAATAAACCTATAACTCCCATCTTCTACACGGATACACCAATACCTGAAGTAAACACAGTCAAATACCTAGGCATAACACTAGATAAAAAACTCTCTTTCTACCAGCACATAAAAACCCTTAAACAAAAAAGCCACATCATCAGAAAATTTCTCCACCCTTTCATTAAAGTAAATGCACAAATACCCATTAACCGAAAAGTGGAATTATATAATGCTTACCTCAAATCAGTACTGACCTATGCCTCCCCAGTGTGGAGCTCCACCTCCAAGGCAAACCTGAGAGCCCTTCAAATAATCGAAAATAAAGTTTTTAGAACAATTCTTGGTGTGCAACCGCACTTCAATCTCTTCATCAGCAACGCAGACCTAGAAAAGCAGATATGCACTCTTAACAAGTGCACAATCACAGAATACATCAAGAAAAGAACTCATCACTTTTTCAACATCACAGTTAAAAGGTTCGATAAAACAGCACAAATCGGGACTCAAAATTATGAAAATTCAATATGCAAATATAAGTTTATTCAACAGCTCCTAATTACTAACCGAAACTAAATAATCAAACAAACTTATACTTGCATAGTAAAACTCCCCAGTAACACGCCGAGATGTGTTATGGGAAAGTAATCCAGAAAACTAACATACTAACACCAAACAAGTTGAATTATATAAAAAACAACTAACGAAACAGAGTAGTATTGTATAAACTTTAAATAATCACGATGTAAAACTAACCAACAAAATTGTAAAGAATCGATTAAACAAAAAAAAAACAAAAAAAAATTACTAAAACACAAAAAAATCAAAAAAAAAAAAAACAGAAAGCAAGTTCAGCCAAAAGAACAGTAATACAAATTTAAAAAAAAAATCAAACTTATAAAAATAAAAGAAAATTTCAACAGCCTGGTAATCGGTACAGGTTAAAAAATTAACAAAGCCTATAAAAAATGATTAGGCCCATACTTATAGCGTAAGGCTAATATGTATTATTATTATTATTATTATTATTATTATTATTATTATTATTATTATTATTATTATTATTGACATAGTCGTGTGCGTATTCACAGTACGACTATCGACGTGTTACTGTCAAACCCAGCAGCAGCGCAGCTAAGCGTTTTCTGCGGTTCTAGGCGAGGGAAGCAAGGGAGGGCAAGGTTGCGGACTACGGTCCCCTCCTTAACCCTCGTGCCCCCATACAGGGCTCCCTCGCTCTGAACCGGACTCGCTCGAGCCCAGCAGTGAAAGAGTAGGTAAGTTTTTCACACACACCCTACACACATTACTCATTATCACATAATCCATCACACACACTCACGCCAACATGACCCCCGAAGACCCGAAAATAACCATTCAAAGACAAGCACACACAATCGCCCTTCTCACCCAAAACATTAGCAAACTTCAACAACAACTAGATACAATAACACAACAACTAGCCATAGTAACAAAACAACTCGCCGCTCATCAAAACAACACTCAAAAACCGAGCAAACGCCATGCCAGCCCCACCCCACAAGCTACCACAACAAACACCCAAAATAAATTTGACATCCTTACCGACATGGACACCGACGAACCCATCACAAACATCACACCTCCCTCCACGCACGAACCCAAACGCCATAAGAAACAAATCACAAACACACAGCAAAACATACAACAGCACACCAAACCCAGCAACACTCAACACAAAACAACACCCTCAACTTCAACGAACCCCACAAACAGCATTCCCCCTATCTACCTACACGACACCAACAAATGGTCAGAGGCCTCCAAGCTCTTCCGCACACATTCCGCTCATTTCACTCACGCTAGAATCACCCCTCAGGGAGTCCGCATCACCCCCAACGACGTCGATAACCACAGGAAAATAACCAAAATCCTCCACGAACACAAATTAGACGCCCACACTTTCACTCTCCCTGAAGACAAACAGATCCATATAGTTATTAGGGGACTCCCTATTAACACCAACACTAAGGATATCACTCTGGAACTCGAAGACCTCGGGTTCCACCCCAAGAACGTTGCCCGCATAAAATCATTCCGTACGAAACTCGACACCCCTCTAATTTCAGCTTCACTCCCACCCAACGAAACTGCCATCTACGACTTGACCGCCCTTAACGACCTCAAGATCCGCGTAGAAACACGAAACAAACCAAATATGGTTCCACAATGCCACCGATGTCAGAAATTCTGGCATACGCAAGCTAACTGTCAGGCAGGGCCAAAGTGCGTTAAGTGCGGTCAGGATCACGAATCTTAGTCATGCTCGAAACCAACCGTCACGGACGCTACCTGCGCTAACTGTCGCGGAAAACACCCAGCCAGTTACAGGGGATGTCCTAGATTCCCAAAACTACAAAAACCACATAGAGAAATCACTCCACAAACCACTACCATTCAAACAACTACACAACCAACCCAATCATACGCCAACATCGCAAAATCCTCGCCCATCACCAAAAATAAACCAGCCCGAAATACAAAATGACAATCTACCAAGACATAGCACGACAACTCGAACAAATTAAACGACTCCTTCATGACTAACACACTTCACACTGCGCCCCTCAGGCTCTTGACCTGGAACATGAACGGACTAACAAACAACAAACGAGAACTAGAGCACATACTTGACACACACAACATCGACATAGCCGCGATTCAGGAAACGAGACTAACTACTTCACACAAATTTTCACTCGCAAACTACACGACATATAGAACTGACATCAACACAAACACCCATCACTCCACCGCCATTCTCATCAAAAAACACATCAAACATCATCCCGGCCCAATTCATCAAACACAACACATCCACACATCATCACTCACAATTCACACGAAAAACCGCGGACACATCACAGTTCACTCCGCATACAAACCTCCAAACGCCCCAATCACCGACCAAGATATCCACTCACTAACAGACACACCACACAGCACCATTATCATAGGAGACTTGAACTCCAAACACACAAACTGGCACAGTAGACGACGAAACACTAACGGCACCAGACTCCACAACATCACACAACAACTCGGCTCCATAATCATTGCACCAACACACCCCACACACTACCCGGAAAATCCAGATCACCTCCCAGATGTCCTAGACATCGCAATCCTCTCCAACATTACACTACATAGCACCATCTTCACCATCCCAGAAGGACCCTGCGCCCACCAACCCGTTATCCTCACCCTGCAAACTCCTAACGTTCTGAACACTCCTCCTCCTAAAATAGTTAAATGGAAACAACTCCCCCAAACACTTAAAACCATCATGAGTCCAGTCCCCAAAATCACCTCCAAAAAGACACTCGAAAAGGCTGTTTCAAATCTCGAAGACGACATCCGCGCCGCAGTCGAACTATGCACCATCACCACACACTCACACACACCACTCAAAACCACATCACTTCCACCACACATACAAAATCTCATCACCATTCGAAACAGAGCTAAACGAACATACCAACGCACCAGAAATCCCTACCATAAACTTCAATACAACGATCTAAACCGACAACTCAAAACACAACTAAACACACACCAAAATACACAATGGCACACAAAAATTCAATCGCTCAACACCAAAGACAACTCAGTTTGGAAAATGGCGAGAGCCCTCCGTTCACCAAAAACACACACACCCCCCATACACTCGACTAACGGACTAAAATACACTGACTACGACAAAGCCGAGGCTTTCGCCTCAACTTACGAACACAACAGCCGCCTCCTCGAAAACCACGACATCGACTCGGAGCACGAGGAGGCGGTCTACAAAAACACTAGAGAGCTAAGACGAAACACGACACAAAACACTTTCACTCCAGTCACTCCCACAGAAATTAGCAACATAATTCGCACACTGAAAAATCGTAAATCACCTGGCCCCGACACCATCACAAATAAAACACTAAAACTCCTTCCGCGTAGAGGGATAGCCACCATCACCGCCATCGCCAACGCCATCATTCGCCTCTCCCACTTCCCAGCCAGATACAAAGAAGCCACAGTAGTCATGATCCCTAAACCTGGAAAAGATCACACCCTACCTCAAAACTACCGCCCCATCAGCCTCCTCTCCTCCATCTCCAAAGTCATTGAAATTCCCATCCTCAACAGACTCCGCTCCATCTCAGACGACCTACATGCCATCCCGGACGAGCAGTTCGGTTTCCGATCACACCACTCATCAGAACATCAACTCATCCGACTCACCGAACTCATCTCAGACGGTTTCAATCGAAACCGTGTGACAGGCGTCGTGTTATTTGACATCGAAAAAGCCTTCGATAAAGTCTGGCACGACGGCCTGTTATACAAAATGACAAAACTCCAGTACCCCATCACATACATACGACTCATACACTCATACCTCAGAAATAGAACCATCAAAGTACGCTTAAACCATACACTATCATCATCACGCAGACTAGAAGCCGGCGTCCCACAAGGCGCCGTGCTATCACCACATCTATTCAACATCTTCATACACGACATCCCCAAACACACCGACGTCACCCTATCCCTCTACGCCGACGACACCGCACTAATCACACAATCCTGGCAACCACACATCGTAACCCGCAAACTCCAACAAGCAACTAACAACCTACTTGACTACTGCACAGACTGGAAAATAACACTTAATGTTGACAAATCAAAAGCCATCCTCATACGACGTAAACACAAATCACCACACTCCCACATTAACATCAACGGGCACGACATACCCTGGAGCGACGAGGTCAAGTACCTAGGGGTATACCTCGACACGAAACTGACCTGGAAAAGGCACACACAATACGCTAAACACAAAGCCAACGTCATAAGATCACTCCTCCACCCACTCATAAACAGAAAAAGCCACCTCACAATACACAACAAACTCACCCTCATCAAAACCATCATAAGACCTACACTCACCTACGCATCCACGGCGTGGGGATACGCCGCAAAATCACACATCCGACCCCTCGAGATACTCGAAAATCGCATCATTAGACAATCATTAGACATCCCATGGTTCATCTCCAACGCACAGATACAACACGAACTAAAACATACACCACTTACCACATTCATCAAATCACGCGCCACAAAACTTTTTCAACAAATCAGTAAACACGAAAATCCACTCATCCGCAAAGCCTCTGACTACGACCCCGACCCAGACACCATCCGACCACATAAACGACCCAAACTGCTACTAGTCGCATAAACAGATCACAAAAAACACGCTCGAATCACGAAACACGCACACACATACATACACACCCTAAACATACAGCCCGATTCCACAACCCCGTCCTGCCTCACGGCGCCAAGACCAAACCTTTCCCGATCGAGTGCCAGCCCCCGGGCGGATGCACTCGCTTCCTTTAAACCTGGAGAGGGGGTTTTAGTGAGGTAAAAATCCCACACCGTTAGGCCCGGCGCACCTACCGGGTCTTTCGCCTTTTGAAGGTTTCCCCCTCGCTACCAAAAAAAAAAAAAAAACTCCCGGGGGCTCCACCGATCGAGGATTTTCTCGAGAGGAGTTCAGTCGAAGTGGACATCGTTTCGTAAATTTGAAGACGACTCCTTAACATCGATCAGTCGGGGAAGATTGCGATCGAAATCCTATGTCCGATAGACGGATGATGATCGGCATATCAATTCGTGAAGGAAATAGTTGCCGGGAGACATGGTACGTGAGTTAGTTCTTAAACTTTCAGGACTCTTTGGCGTACAAGCCGCCGTCGCGAAAGCGATAACGTCGCTATTACGTTCTAAAAGTAGACGGTAAGGCGACCCGTACATAGCTGTAAGTTCGTAGAATCAAGAATCGGTGCCGTTCTCCAGTTGGGCGTACCGGGAACGTCCTGTGGGAACGGGAAGGTGTCGAATGCGAACACGTCGACGGTCTTACGGAAGCCGGCGTCAGCTTCGTACGCGCGTCGCACCGACGTTCAGTTCTCGGTCCGACCACGCTCATACTCCCTATAGATTCTGTCGTGCAGACATATTTGTGTATATTTACAGTACGACTATCGACGTCGTTAGTGTCGTTATCCTAGTGAAAATATATCTACCGTCTAATCGTACGTAGACGTGAGAGAATGGCCGATACGGATAATCAGAACGAAGTCGGTGGCGACGGCGGCGGCGTCGCGTCCGTTGCGCTCGTTTGCTCTCCGGGACAGCAGAATCAGGCTGCCGGAGGCGGCGTCTCCGTCGGTTCCAAGGGTAAAGAGAAGAATACGAAAAATCCGAGGACGAGACCCTCTCACCCTCCTACGTCCGAAATGGTGACCAACGCGATCAGGGGTCTCAAGGAGAGAGGCGGTTCGTCCCTCCAGGCGATCAAGAAATACGTCGTCGCGAATTACAAGGTGGACGCGGACAAGGTGGCGCCGTTCATCAAGAAATACTTGAAATCGTCCGTTACCTCCGGCGTCCTCGTCCAGACTAAAGGTAAGGGCGCCTCGGGTAGTTTCAAACTGCCCACGTCGGGCGCGAACCCTTCGAAGAAAACTTCGAAGGCGAAGGTCGGCGAGAAGAACGAGAAGAAGAAAAGAGTCTCCGGCGGAGGCGTCGTCGTCGCATCTTCGGCGGCAGTCGTCGGTAAAGCGAGAAAGTCTCCCGCTTCGAAACGTACCGTCGAGAAGGCGGTCGTAGCATCTAAGGTATCCGTAAAAACAGCCGCTGCCAAGAAGAAGAAGAAGTCCCCTGCTGCGACGTCTGTGAAATCGGGGAGAACTACTAAGAAGGCGGCTCCATCCGCCATCGAACAGGCTACGTCCCCGAAGACTAAAAGAGAAACGGCGACTGCCGCCGCCGCCGCCGCCGCCGTCGCGACCGACAAGAAGACTTCTGCTAAAACCGCTGCTTCGAAGACGTCGACGTCTATTAAGTCGGCATCGAAGGCGAAGAAATCTGGAAGGGGCGCGCCCACTAAGAAGCCTAAAGCACCGAAACCGAAGACGGCTAAGGTGACTGCTGCGAAATCCCCAAAGAAAGCGGCGACAGTTGCGCTCGCTTCCCCGAAACGAGGCAAGAGATAAAGAAACGGCCGAAACAACGGACACGACCGAAGACACAAGAGAGGGAGAGAGAGGTTTCGACGCCGCCGAATATATTTTTTATTACGACACGGCGTCAGTTAAACGGCCCTTCTCAGGGCCGCAAAGAAAATAAATATATCCGACGAATACTCCACAGTTTACGAACGTGTAATAATTGAGAGCGAGAGAGAGAGAGAGAGAGAGAGAGAGAGAGAGAGAGGGAGAGAGTTTCGCGAACGACACGTATATCGTATCTGTATGTGTGTACAATTCGAATTTGTGGTTCTGAAAAGAACCGTTTTTTTTTTTAACAGTACATTAACGTAGTCTACATCTTCTTCCCGACTGTACCCTTAGGCTCGTTCGCCGCGGATACGTCTCGCTAGCTGTATATCCTTGGGCATGATCGTGACTCTTTTGGCGTGGATAGCGCACAGGTTAGTATCTTCGAATAGACCTACGAGGTACGCTTCGCTCGCTTCCTGTAGAGCCATCACTGCCGAACTCTGGAAACGTAAGTCGGTCTTGAAGTCCTGAGCTATCTCACGGACGAGACGTTGGAAAGGCAGCTTCCTGATGAGGAGCTCGGTACTCTTTTGATAGCGTCGGATCTCTCGCAGAGCGACCGTGCCCGGCCTGTATCTGTGAGGTTTCTTGACGCCCCCGGTCGCGGGAGCGCTCTTACGTGCCGCCTTCGTCGCCAACTGCTTCCTCGGTGCCTTTCCGCCCGTCGATTTTCTAGCGGTCTGTTTCGTACGCGCCATTATCCTACTATCTCGCACTTGTGCCTACACGAGCAAAGAAAGTTTTCCGCAAAGTCAAAGAGAGAGATTCGACTCGACTCGACGCCGCTCACCGAACGAAAACTGTGACCACGCGTTCAAAACTGCCCGTATTTATAACATCTGGGGGCCTCGAAACGGGATCCCATTGGCTCGCGCACGGCCTTGGAAATAAGTGGGCGTGCCCCCTCCGAAAGCTATAAATACGGGGCCCCCGGAAACGATTTACCCAGAGTCAGTCAGACACATTGACAGACCCACACTCACAGTACAGCAGTGACCCGAACAGCACGCGCGTCGCACGGTCGTTCAGTTCTCGGTCCGACCACGCTCATACTCGCATAGACTGTCGTGAAGACATAGTCGTGAGCTGGGGTAACCTGACAACTAATTCCAACGGCAAAAAGCTCTATTCCACCCTAGAAAACCACAATCTTCAAATCACAGCCCCTGACGAACCGACTTACTATAGATACAGTAAACCAACAAAGAGACATACCCAGTCAATACTTGATATTGCCATTTCTAAACGTACAAATATTTCATGTGAACAAGTTTTTCAAGACATTGACTCAGATCACAGACCAGTTCTTTTCCATATTTATAATTCCAAAATACCCCAAAAAACAAGTAAACCCTACAGAGATTACAGCAAAGTCAACTGGACAGAATTCCAAAACTACATTAACGACCAAATAACTCTCGAGACGGACATACCTAATACACAACGAATCGAATCGGCAATCGATACTTTGACACTTACCCTACAAGACGCAGTTAACAAGTACGTACCTATCAAAACCATCTCCCACATATGCAGACTCCCAGAAAACATACGCTCAACTATCAAAATCCGCAACAACGCCAGGAGAAGATTTCAAAGAACACCCACCCATATTACGGACACAGAATTAAAATTTTGGAATCACCAACTCAAACAACAGTTACAACGCTTCAACGAAACATTTTGGAGTAATAAAATTAAAAATGAAACCGCACTCCATACGAACGTATGGAAATTAATAAAGCAACGCAAAAACCCGTACAACAAAATTCCCACAATTACGGACGGAGAAACAACAGCCTACTCTAATACTCAAAAATCGGAACTCCTTGCTAACACCCTGGACAAAACCCATCGACTTACAGCAGAATTATCCGACCAACATACAAAAACCAAAGTTACAAACACCTATCAACTAGTTCAAAATCTAACGGTAACCACCCCCCTTGACAAACTTCCATCCCTCAGCGAAATAATTTATGCCATAAAACAGAAAAGACCTTACAAGGCACCAGGACATGACGGAGTCACATTTAAAATACTTAAAAAACTCCCCAGAAAAGGAATCCTACAAATTTACTATATTGTAAGAACATGTCTACGACTCCATTTCTTCCCCTCACAATGGAAGCAAGCTGTTATACTCCCATTTAAAAAAAGTGGCAAACCAGCTGCAAATGCCTGCAACTATAGACCTATAAGTTTACTCCCAACTATAGGTAAAATACTAGAACGAATTATAACAGACCGACTGCAAGAATATAGCGATAAAATAACACCTGAACAGTATGGATTCATGCCAGGCCACACGACAGACCTTCAACTCGCTAGAATTATAGAGCAAATAATCACAAATTCAAACATCAAAAACAACACCACGCTTGTCACACTGGACGTCGAAAAGGCTTTCGACACAGTGTGGCAAGAAGGCCTCATCTACAAACTGTATCAGAACGAAATCCCGCTGTACCTGATCAAAATAATCCAATCGTTCCTTAGTAACAGAACATTTCAAGTGGAAATTGAAAACGAACGCTCTCAGCCAAGACATCTGCAAGCAGGAGTTCCCCAGGGGAGCTGCCTCTCACCTATACTTTTCATACACTATCTAAACGATATTCCGAAAGCTCCAAACACGCAACTCGCCCTCTTCGCAGATGATACTGCGATCTTTGCCAGATCCTCAAGTATAAACAAGTCTAGCGAATATGTCCAACGTCACCTGGACGTACTCGCAGACTTTTTCCAAAAATGGAAAATTCAGATAAATTCGAATAAATCAAAAACTATAAATTTCAATCACAAGCGCTCTAGTAATAAACCTATAACTCCCATCTTCTACACGGATACACCAATACCTGAAGTAAACACAGTCAAATACCTAGGCATAACACTAGATAAAAAACTCTCTTTCTACCAGCACATAAAAACCCTTAAACAAAAAAGCCACATCATCAGAAAATTTCTCCACCCTTTCATTAAAGTAAATGCACAAATACCCATTAACCGAAAAGTGGAATTATATAATGCTTACCTCAAATCAGTACTGACCTATGCCTCCCCAGTGTGGAGCTCCACCTCCAAGGCAAACCTGAGAGCCCTTCAAATAATCGAAAATAAAGTTTTTAGAACAATTCTTGGTGTGCAACCGCACTTCAATCTCTTCATCAGCAACGCAGACCTAGAAAAGCAGATATGCACTCTTAACAAGTGCACAATCACAGAATACATCAAGAAAAGAACTCATCACTTTTTCAACATCACAGTTAAAAGGTTCGATAAAACAGCACAAATCGGGACTCAAAATTATGAAAATTCAATATGCAAATATAAGTTTATTCAACAGCTCCTAATTACTAACCGAAACTAAATAATCAAACAAACTTATACTTGCATAGTAAAACTCCCCAGTAACACGCCGAGATGTGTTATGGGAAAGTAATCCAGAAAACTAACATACTAACACCAAACAAGTTGAATTATATAAAAAACAACTAACGAAACAGAGTAGTATTGTATAAACTTTAAATAATCACGATGTAAAACTAACCAACAAAATTGTAAAGAATCGATTAAACAAAAAAAAAAACAAAAAAAAATTACTAAAACACAAAAAAATCAAAAAAAAAAAAACAGAAAGCAAGTTCAGCCAAAAGAACAGTAATACAAATTTAAAAAAAAATCAAACTTATAAAAATAAAAGAAAATTTCAACAGCCTGGTAATCGGTACAGGTTAAAAAATTAACAAAGCCTATAAAAAATGATTAGGCCCATACTTATAGCGTAAGGCTAATATGTATTATTATTATTATTATTATTATTATTATTATTATTATTATTATTATTATTATTATTATTATTATTGACATAGTCGTGTGCGTATTCACAGTACGACTATCGACGTGTTACTGTCAAACCCAGCAGCAGCGCAGCTAAGCGTTTTCTGCGGTTCTAGGCGAGGGAAGCAAGGGAGGGCAAGGTTGCGGACTACGGTCCCCTCCTTAACCCTCGTGCCCCCATACAGGGCTCCCTCGCTCTGAACCGGACTCGCTCGAGCCCAGCAGTGAAAGAGTAGGTAAGTTTTTCACACACACCCTACACACATTACTCATTATCACATAATCCATCACACACACTCACGCCAACATGACCCCCGAAGACCCGAAAATAACCATTCAAAGACAAGCACACACAATCGCCCTTCTCACCCAAAACATTAGCAAACTTCAACAACAACTAGATACAATAACACAACAACTAGCCATAGTAACAAAACAACTCGCCGCTCATCAAAACAACACTCAAAAACCGAGCAAACGCCATGCCAGCCCCACCCCACAAGCTACCACAACAAACACCCAAAATAAATTTGACATCCTTACCGACATGGACACCGACGAACCCATCACAAACATCACACCTCCCTCCACGCACGAACCCAAACGCCATAAGAAACAAATCACTAACACACAGCAAAACATACAACACGACAAACCACAGCACACCAAACCCAGCAACACTCAACACAAAACAATACCCTCAACTTCAACGAACCCCGCAAACAGCATTCCCCCTATCTACCTACACGACACCAACAAATGGTCAGAGGCCTCCAAGCTCTTCCGCACACATTCCGCTCATTTCACTCACGCTAGAATCACCCCTCAGGGAGTCCGCATCACCCCCAACGACGTCGAAAACCACAGGAAAATAACCAAAATCCTCCACGAACACAAATTAGACGCCCACACTTTCACTCTCCCTGAAGACAAACAGATCCATATAGTTATTAGGGGACTCCCTATTAACACCAACACTAAGGATATCACTCTGGAACTCGAAGACCTCGGGTTCCACCCCAAGAACGTTGCCCGCATAAAATCATTCCGTACGAAACTCGACACCCCTCTAATTTCAGCTTCACTCCCACCCAACGAAACTGCCATCTACGACTTGACCGCCCTTAACGACCTCAAGATCCGCGTAGAAACACGAAACAAACCAAATATGGTTCCACAATGCCACCGATGTCAAAAATTCTGGCATACGCAAGCTAACTGTCAGGCAGGGCCAAAGTGCGTTAAGTGCGGTCAGGATCACGAATCTCAGTCATGCTCGAAACCAACCGTCACGGACGCTACCTGCGCTAACTGTCGCGGAAAACACCCAGCCAGTTACAGGGGATGTCCTAGATTCCCAAAACTACAAAAACCACATAGAGAAATCACTCCACAAACCACTACCATTCAAACAACTACACAACCAACCCAATCATACGCCAACATCGCAAAATCCTCGCCCATCACCAAAAATAAACCAGCCCGAAATACAATAATGACAATCTACCAAGACATAGCACGACAACTCGAACAAATTAAACGACTCCTTCATGACTAACACACTTCACACTGCGCCCCTCAGGCTCTTGACCTGGAACATGAACGGACTAACAAACAACAAACGAGAATTAGAGCACATACTTGACACACACAACATCGACATAGCCGCGATTCAGGAAACGAGACTAACTACTTCACACAAATTTTCACTCGCAAACTACACGACATATAGAACTGACATCAACACAAACACCCATCACTCCACCGCCATTCTCATCAAAAAACACATCAAACATCATCCCGGCCCAATTCATCAAACACAACACATCCACACATCATCACTCACAATTCACACGAAAAACCGCGGACACATCACAGTTCACTCCGCATACAAACCTCCAAACGCCCCAATCACCGACCAAGATATCCACTCACTAACAGACACACCACACAGCACCATTATCATAGGAGACTTGAACTCCAAACACACAAACTGGCACAGTAGACGACGAAACACTAACGGCACCAGACTCCACAACATCACACAACAACTCGGCTCCATAATCATTGCACCAACACACCCCACACACTACCCGGAAAATCCAGATCACCTCCCAGATGTCCTAGACATCGCAATCCTCTCCAACATTACACTACATAGCACCATCTTCACCATCCCAGAAGGACCCTGCGCCCACCAACCCGTTATCCTCACCCTGCAAACTCCTAACGTTCTGAACACTCCTCCTCCTAAAATAGTTAAATGGAAACAACTCCCCCAAACACTTAAAACCATCATGAGTCCAGTCCCCAAAATCACCTCCAAAAAGACACTCGAAAAGGCTGTTTCAAATCTCGAAGACGACATCCGCGCCGCAGTCGAACTATGCACCATCACCACACACTCACACACACCACTCAAAACCACATCACTTCCACCACACATACAAAATCTCATCACCATTCGAAACAGAGCTAAACGAACATACCAACGCACCAGAAATCCCTACCATAAACTTCAATACAACGATCTAAACCGACAACTCAAAACACAGCTAAACACACACCAAAATACACAATGGCACACAAAAATTCAATCACTTAACACCAAAGACAACTCAGTTTGGAAAATGGCGAGAGCCCTCCGTTCACCAAAAACACACACACCCCCCATACACTCGACTAACGGACTAAAATACACTGACTACGACAAAGCCGAGGCTTTCGCCTCAACTTACGAACACAACAGCCGCCTCCTCGAAAACCACGACATCGACTCGGAGCACGAGGAGGCGGTCTACAAAAACACTAGAGAGCTAAGACGAAACACGACACAAAACACTTTCACTCCAGTCACTCCCACAGAAATTAGCAACATAATTCGCACACTGAAAAATCGTAAATCACCTGGCCCCGACACCATCACAAATAAAACACTAAAACTCCTTCCGCGTAGAGGGATAGCCACCATCACCGCCATCGCCAACGCCATCATTCGCCTCTCCCACTTCCCAGCCAGATACAAAGAAGCCACAGTAGTCATGATCCCTAAACCTGGAAAAGATCACACCCTACCTCAAAACTACCGCCCCATCAGCCTCCTCTCCTCCATCTCCAAAGTCATTGAAATTCCCATCCTCAACAGACTCCGCTCCATCTCAGACGACCTACATGCCATCCCGGACGAGCAGTTCGGTTTCCGATCACACCACTCATCAGAACATCAACTCATCCGACTCACCGAACTCATCTCAGACGGTTTCAATCGAAACCGTGTGACAGGCGTCGTGTTATTTGACATCGAAAAAGCCTTCGATAAAGTCTGGCACGACGGCCTGTTATACAAAATGACAAAACTCCAGTACCCCATCACATACATACGACTCATACACTCATACCTCAGAAATAGAACCATCAAAGTACGCTTAAACCATACACTATCATCATCACGCAGACTAGAAGCCGGCGTCCCACAAGGCGCCGTGCTATCACCACATCTATTCAACATCTTCACACACGACATCCCCAAACACACCGACGTCACCCTATCCCTCTACGCCGACGACACCGCACTAATCACACAATCCTGGCAACCACACGTCGTAACCCGCAAACTCCAACAAGCAACTAACAACCTACTTGACTACTGCACAGACTGGAAAATAACACTTAATGTTGACAAATCAAAAGCCATCCTCATACGACGTAAACACAAATCACCACACTCCCACATTAACATCAACGGGCACGACATACCCTGGAGCGACGAGGTCAAGTACCTAGGGGTATACCTCGACACGAAACTGACCTGGAAAAGGCACACACAATACGCTAAACACAAAGCCAACGTCATAAGATCACTCCTCCACCCACTCATAAACAGAAAAAGCCACCTCACAATACACAACAAACTCACCCTCATCAAAACCATCATAAGACCTACACTCACCTACGCATCCACGGCGTGGGGATACGCCGCAAAATCACACATCCGACCCCTCGAGATACTCGAAAATCGCATCATTAGACAATCATTAGACATCCCATGGTTCATCTCCAACGCACAGATACAACACGAACTAAAACATACACCACTTACCACATTCATCAAATCACGCGCCACAAAACTTTTTCAACAAATCAGTAAACACGAAAATCCACTCATCCGCAAAGCCTCTGACTACGACCCCGACCCAGACACCATCCGACCACATAAACGACCCAAACTGCTACTAGTCGCATAAACAGATCACAAAAAACACGCTCGAATCACGAAACACGCACACACATACATACACACCCTAAACATACAGCCCGATTCCACAACCCCGTCCTGCCTCACGGCGCCAAGACCAAACCTTTCCCGATCGAGTGCCAGCCCCCGGGCGGATGCACTCGCTTCCTTTAAACCTGGAGAGGGGGTTTTAGTGAGGTAAAAATCCCACACCGTTAGGCCCGGCGCACCTACCGGGTCTTTCGCCTTTTGAAGGTTTCCCCCTCGCTACCAAAAAAAAAAAAAAAAAAAAAAAAAAAAAAATTTTCGCGCGACCTCTATCGTTGAATTTACGCTCGTGACAGTTTTATTTTTTTGCGTGTGTGTGTTAATTACGCTACGCTACAAAGGGGAGACGATGCCGCCGAAGACGGGAGGTAAAGCAGCCAAGAAAGCCGGAAAAGCTCAAAAGAACATCTCGAAAGCT
>OY754943.1:1543116-1545616 GCA_963576515.1 Cryptocephalus primarius | reverse complement strand
CGTTCGCCGCGGATACGTCTCGCTAGCTGTATATCCTTGGGCATGATCGTGACTCTTTTGGCGTGGATAGCGCACAGGTTAGTATCTTCGAATAGACCTACGAGGTACGCTTCGCTCGCCTCCTGTAGAGCCATCACTGCCGAACTCTGGAAACGTAAGTCGGTCTTGAAGTCCTGAGCTATCTCACGGACGAGACGTTGGAAAGGCAGCTTCCTGATGAGGAGCTCGGTACTCTTTTGATAGCGTCGGATCTCTCGCAGAGCGACCGTGCCCGGCCTGTATCTGTGAGGTTTCTTGACGCCCCCGGTCGCGGGAGCGCTCTTACGTGCCGCCTTCGTCGCCAACTGCTTCCTCGGTGCCTTTCCGCCCGTCGATTTTCTAGCGGTCTGTTTCGTACGCGCCATTATATCCTACTATCTCGCACTTGTGCCTACACGAGCAAAGAAAGTTTCCCGCAAAGTCAAAGAGAGAGAGATTCGACTCGACTCGACGCCGCTCACCGAACGAAAACTGTGACCACGCGTTCAAAACTGCCCGTATTTATAACATCTGGGGGCCTCGAAACGGGATCCCATTGGCTCGCGCACGGCCTTGGAAATAAGTAGGCGTGCCCCCTCCGAAAGCTATAAATACGGGGCCCCCGGAAACGATTTACCCAGTATATACTATATATCTGACTTGTATATTATAAACTATTGTTCGTTCGTTCGGTTCGGTCGGTCGGTCTTTTGACAGGGGATTATCCTCGATTACACCTGAAAGCCTAGCGACGGCGACGGCGACGGCGACAGCGGCACTCGCTTTCGAATTCCGCGTGTGAGGAAGAAAAAGAAAAAGAAAAAAAAAAAATGACGGGACGTGGTAAAGGCGGCAAGGGATTGGGAAAAGGAGGTGCGAAACGGCACAGGAAGGTGCTTCGCGACAACATCCAGGGCATCACGAAGCCGGCGATCAGGAGGTTGGCGAGGAGAGGAGGCGTCAAGCGTATCTCCGGTCTGATCTACGAGGAGACCAGAGGGGTGTTAAAGGTATTCCTCGAGAACGTCATCAGAGACGCGGTAACGTACACCGAGCACGCCAAGAGGAAGACCGTCACCGCGATGGACGTCGTCTACGCTCTAAAAAGGCAAGGACGTACCCTATACGGATTCGGAGGTTAGACGAACACCCATCGCGACGTAAGGGAAGAGGGAAGAGACGCTCATCTATTCTCTCTCTCTCTCTCCTTAATATAATTCCATTGTACTCACGTGCTCTCGATGACACCGCCCTGACTAAGCGCACGGACGCCCAGCAACTTCCGAAGAAATATATAACGGTTCTTTTCAGAACCACAAATTCGCACCATAATATACGACAAAGTACTGACGTACGACTCGTTCCGCGCGTGAATGCCGTGCATTCGACCGCTTCTCGATATTATTATCATCATCATCCATTCCGGCCCTAATATATATATTAGTAAACGATAATCCCCACGTGAACGGTTATTCTAAGAAGGATTAGCGATTGCCGCGCGTTAACGATCGTCCCTTCGTAATCTCCATCCGCTCGTTACCGACGACGCGTTATAGTGGTAATAAGGAAACGGGAAAGGAGGGGGTACGAGCGTATTTGCGTGTGAGAGAGAAATATATGGTAGTCTACTTTTATAATTAAGGGAGAGGTCATATACGTGCTTTTTCTCTTTTGTTGTACTATATGTGATATATTTTGTGGCCCTGAGAAGGGCCGATGTAAATATCAATAATTCTTCTTCTACTCCCGGCACCCCGATAGGCAGGGGGAGTGAGATGGAGAGACGACGTTTATGGTTTCTTCTCGGTCTTCTTGGGCAAGAGTACGGCCTGTATGTTAGGAAGTACGCCGCCTTGCGCTATCGTCACGCCCGACAGTAACTTGTTCAGTTCTTCGTCGTTTCTGATCGCCAGCTGCAGATGTCTGGGGATGATACGTGTTTTCTTATTGTCTCGAGCCGCGTTACCGGCCAATTCTAATACTTCCGCTGCCAGGTATTCCATGACTGCCGCCAGATAGACGGGAGCTCCGGCCCCGACCCTCTCGGCGTAATTTCCCTTTCTCAACAGACGGTGGATACGTCCTACGGGAAACTGTAGGCCGGCACGACTCGAACGCGACTTCGCCTTACCCTTCACTTTACCACCCTTACCGCGTCCGGACATCTCGTTATGAAGTAGCAAAAAAAACGTCGAAAACGCTAAACGAACGCACTCACTTCGGAATCTGGAATGAGAGAGTTTTCTCTATCGACCATGATATTTATTGTCACAGCGAACGCGCACGAAGCGCCGTATATCCGTGCTTTACATGCAGGTTTGCGGTTCTGTTCGGTAAGTTCCGTATGGGGGGACGGGTCTACTGTGAGAGCGTAGCGTTACGAGGACGAACCGAAAAAGAGTGTTGCGCACTTTTTCGCGCGACCTCTATCGTTGAATTTACGCTCGTGACAGTTTTATTTTTTTGCGTGTGTGTGTTAATT
>OY754943.1:1533116-1538116 GCA_963576515.1 Cryptocephalus primarius | reverse complement strand
GTATGTGTGTACAATTCGAATTTGTGGTTCTGAAAAGAACCGTTTTTTTTTTTTTTTTAACAGTACATTAACGTAGTCTACATCTTCTTCCCGACTGTACCCTTAGGCTCGTTCGCCGCGGATACGTCTCGCTAGCTGTATATCCTTGGGCATGATCGTGACTCTTTTGGCGTGGATAGCGCACAGGTTAGTATCTTCGAATAGACCTACGAGGTACGCTTCGCTCGCCTCCTGTAGAGCCATCACTGCCGAACTCTGGAAACGTAAGTCGGTCTTGAAGTCCTGAGCTATCTCACGGACGAGACGTTGGAAAGGCAGCTTCCTGATGAGGAGCTCGGTACTCTTTTGATAGCGTCGGATCTCTCGCAGAGCGACCGTGCCCGGCCTGTATCTGTGAGGTTTCTTGACGCCCCCGGTCGCGGGAGCGCTCTTACGTGCCGCCTTCGTCGCCAACTGCTTCCTCGGTGCCTTTCCGCCCGTCGATTTTCTAGCGGTCTGTTTCGTACGCGCCATTATATCCTACTATCTCGCACTTGTGCCTACACGAGCAAAGAAAGTTTCCCGCAAAGTCAAAGAGAGAGATTCGACTCGACTCGACGCCGCTCACCGAACGAAAACTGTGACCACGCGTTCAAAACTGCCCGTATTTATAACATCTGGGGGCCTCGAAACGGGATCCCATTGGCTCGCGCACGGCCTTGGAAATAAGTAGGCGTGCCCCCTCCGAAAGCTATAAATACGGGGCCCCCGGAAACGATTTACCCAGTATATACTATATATCTGACTTGTATATTATAAACTATTGTTCGTTCGTTCGGTTCGGTCGGTCGGTCGGTCTTTTGACAGGGGATTATCCTCGATTACACCTGAAAGCCTAGCGACGGCGACGGCGACGGCGACAGCGGCACTCGCTTTCGAATTCCGCGTGTGAGGAAGAAAAAGAAAAAGAAAAAAAAAAAAATGACGGGACGTGGTAAAGGCGGCAAGGGATTGGGAAAAGGAGGTGCGAAACGGCACAGGAAGGTGCTTCGCGACAACATCCAGGGCATCACGAAGCCGGCGATCAGGAGGTTGGCGAGGAGAGGAGGCGTCAAGCGTATCTCCGGTCTGATCTACGAGGAGACCAGAGGGGTGTTAAAGGTATTCCTCGAGAACGTCATCAGAGACGCGGTAACGTACACCGAGCACGCCAAGAGGAAGACCGTCACCGCGATGGACGTCGTCTACGCTCTAAAAAGGCAAGGACGTACCCTATACGGATTCGGAGGTTAGACGAACACCCATCGCGACGTAAGGGAAGAGGGAAGAGACGCTCATCTATTCTCTCTCTCTCTCTCCTTAATATAATTCCATTGTACTCACGTGCTCTCGATGACACCGCCCTGACTAAGCGCACGGACGCCCAGCAACTTCCGAAGAAATATATAACGGTTCTTTTCAGAACCACAAATTCGCACCATAATATACGACAAAGTACTGACGTACGACTCGTTCCGCGCGTGAATGCCGTGCATTCGACCGCTTCTCGATATTATTATCATCATCATCCATTCCGGCCCTAATATATATATTAGTAAACGATAATCCCCACGTGAACGGTTATTCTAAGAAGGATTAGCGATTGCCGCGCGTTAACGATCGTCCCTTCGTAATCTCCATCCGCTCGTTACCGACGACGCGTTATAGTGGTAATAAGGAAACGGGAAAGGAGGGGGTACGAGCGTATTTGCGTGTGAGAGAGAAATATATGGTAGTCTACTTTTATAATTAAGGGAGAGGTCATATACGTGCTTTTTCTCTTTTGTTGTACTATATGTGATATATTTTGTGGCCCTGAGAAGGGCCGATGTAAATATCAATAATTCTTCTTCTACTCCCGGCACCCCGATAGGCAGGGGGAGTGAGATGGAGAGACGACGTTTATGGTTTCTTCTCGGTCTTCTTGGGCAAGAGTACGGCCTGTATGTTAGGAAGTACGCCGCCTTGCGCTATCGTCACGCCCGACAGTAACTTGTTCAGTTCTTCGTCGTTTCTGATCGCCAGCTGCAGATGTCTGGGGATGATACGTGTTTTCTTATTGTCTCGAGCCGCGTTACCGGCCAATTCTAATACTTCCGCTGCCAGGTATTGGAAGGAAGGAAGGAAGGAAGACCGATTTTACCCCCCGCGGGGCGAAGCCCTGCGGGTAGCGCACTACCTGGCTTGTGCCGGTAATTTGACCGACTCTCAGTTCGCCCAGCGATCCGAGAGATTCGGCTCGGTCAGGGGGGGGGAATCTGTAAGAAAAGGGACGTTACCGCCCGAAGGCCGACATCCTGTCGGAAGGGTGGGAGGGGGGTCGTCGCTGGCGCCGCATGTGGCCGGATGTCTTCTGATGCTAGGTGGACGTCGCTGGCTGTGTGTGTGCAGGTATCTGTGGATTTGAGTAGTGGGGGGGGGGGGAGGATGTGACTTCCCTGTGTTGTGTGACTTAGCTATTCAATAATTTGGAGGCGTGGTCTTTTGTGAGGCCGTCCAGGAACCGTACTTGGATCGTAATTAACTGCCTCTCGAATGAGGGGGTTTTCGTGGCTGGCCGCGTCGCGGAAGAAGTCTTTGGCGCGGCGTTTCATGAACGGAATGAGAGGGGTGAAGTTAAACTCGCCATGGATCTGGGAGTTTCGGACAAACCATGGGATATCTAACGACCTCCTTATGGTTTTATTTTCGAACGTCTGGAGTTTTCTAACGTGACAATCGGCAGCGTATCCCCACGCAAGCGAGGCGTAGACCACGGTCGGTCGGATAATTGACTTGATGATTATCATCTTGTTTTCACGGCTGAGGTGACTCCGCCGATTTAACAAGTGATAAAGTTGGGCATTTATGGCTCTGGCTTTTCGGAGGGTGTGGTCGACGTGTGATTTCCAGTAGAGTCCTTTATCGATGAGGACCCCCAGGTATTTGACTTCGTTGAGCCATGGGATTTGTTGACCGTGGATAATTATGTGGTTGCCAGGGGTTTGGGGTCTCCTTTTGACGAGGATTGCTTGGGTTTTATCAGGATTGATTTTAATTTTCCAGTTGGAGCAGTACTCAAGATAATTGTCGACGGCATCTTGGAGTTGGACTGTAGCTCTATCTGCTTGCCAAGACTGGGCCGCAATGGCTGTGTCGTCGGCGTACAGGGCGAGGGAACAGTCTGAGTGACGGGGAACGTCGTGGGTGAAAATATTGAAAAGATGAGGGGAGAGGACTGCGCCTTGAGGGACGCCTGCCTCGAGTAGCCGTGTTTCTGAGAGTGCGTTTTTGAATCGTACCCTGATTTGACGTTTATTGAGATAGGACTTGATGAGTTGGATGTACATCATGGGGTAGCCAAGCTCTACCATTTTGTAGATAAGGCCGTCGTGCCAGACTTTGTCGAAAGCTTTTTCGACATCGAAGAACACGGCGGCCGTAACTCTACGACGGTTGAATCCGTCTGTGATAAGTTCAGTCAGACGAAGAATTTGTTGCTCGGAGTTGTGATTCTTTCGGAAACCGAACTGTTCCTTCGGAATCGCTTCGAGGGTGTCGGATACACCTCTGATTCTGTCGAGGATGGAAACCTCGACTACTTTGGACATGGAATTTAAGAGACTGATGGGGCGGTAATTTTGCGGAAAGGTGTGATTTTTCCCGCTTTTCGGAATCATAATGACCGTGGCTTCTTTCCAGCGCTTGGGGAAATGCGCGAGTCGAAAGATAGCGTTAGTGATGGCCGAGAGAGTAGCAATACCTCTACGGGGGAGAAGTTTCAGGACCCTGTTGGAGATGCCGTCAGGGCCTGGCGCCTTTTTGGATTTGAAAGAATTGATAATTTTTCGGATCTCCTTAGGGGAGACCGGTGCAAAGGATTTGTCCATTTGTACGGCCTCTGGGATTTGTCTGCGGGAAATGCGGACTTTTCGCTCGTGGGCGGGGTCGATATCGTGATTTTCGAAAAGGCGACTGTTCGATTCGTAGCAGTCGGCGAATGCCTCAGCTTTATCTATATCGGAAAATTTGAGCCCGGTAGGGGCATGAATTGGAGGAAAATGTGACTTAGTATTCCGGAGAGCACGAGTCATGTTCCACAGAGATGAGGGGTTTGGTGGGTTTTGGGTGGTTAATGTTGAGAGTTTGGAATGCCATTTCTCGTCGCGGTGAACCTGTAACATAACTTTCAGCTGTCGGTTAGTGATATTGTAATGCAGTTTGGCGGCCGGGTCGCGAGTACGTTGAAATGCGCGCTTTGCCCTGTTTCTGCGGGTGACGGCGTGTTGAATGTAGAGGGGTAGTGGATCAGGTTGCGGAGGTTGGCTAGGTTTTGTCTCAGTGCACAGGTGTACGGCCGCAACAACTTCCCTTTCGAGTCGCAGTACGGCCTCGTCTAAGCCTTTGACGTCTAGGATTTGAGGAACGGGAGAGATGAGGGTTTTGAGGGCGTGGGGAAGGTCCTTCCAGCGAACGGTTTTACGGTTTAGTTGGGGGTTTGGGAGGCCGTCGGGATTGGATAAGGTGAGTAATACAGGGTTGTGCGCGCATGGGCCTTCCTCTAGTGTAAGAATGTCGTAATCTAGGGGAACGTTGTTTAAAACTGCGATGTCAAGAACGTCTGGAAGAGAGTTTATGTTATCAGGGTGGTGTGTTGGTGTCTGTGGTGCGATCACGATCGCTCCGGCTGCCTCAGCAAGCCTTCCGAGGGTTTTTCCGCACGGGTTGTCCCGTCTGCTGTTCCAGCTCCTGCTCTTGCAGTTAAGGTCGCCGATAATGACCGTGGCGCTCCGAGATGAGAGTAATGTGTCAGTGTCGGCGGAGATAAGCTGCCAGGTATTCCATGACTGCCGCCAGATAGACGGGAGCTCCGGCCCCGACCCTCTCGGCGTAATTTCCCTTTCTCAACAGACGGTGGATACGTCCTACGGGAAACTGTAGGCCGGCACGACTCGAACGCGACTTCGCCTTACCCTTCACTTTACCACCCTTACCGCGTCCGG
>OY754943.1:1520616-1528116 GCA_963576515.1 Cryptocephalus primarius | reverse complement strand
AAGCGGCGACAGTCGCGCTCGCTTCCCCGAAACGAGGCAAGAGATAAAGAAACGGCCGAAACAACGGACACGACCGAAGACACAAGAGAGGGAGAGAGAGGTTTCGACGCCGCCGAATATATTTTTTATTACGACACGGCGTCAGTTAAACGGCCCTTCTCAGGGCCGCAAAGAAAATAAATATATCCGACGAATACTCCACAGTTTACGAACGTGTAATAATTGAGAGCGAGAGAGAGAGAGAGAGAGAGAGAGAGAGAGAGAGAGAGAGAGAGTGAGTGAGTTTCGCGAACGACACGTATATCGTATCTGTATGTGTGTACAATTCGAATTTGTGGTTCTGAAAAGAACCGTTTTTTTTTTTTTTTTTAACAGTACATTAACGTAGTCTACATCTTCTTCCCGACTGTACCCTTAGGCTCGTTCGCCGCGGATACGTCTCGCTAGCTGTATATCCTTGGGCATGATCGTGACTCTTTTGGCGTGGATAGCGCACAGGTTAGTATCTTCGAATAGACCTACGAGGTACGCTTCGCTCGCCTCCTGTAGAGCCATCACTGCCGAACTCTGGAAACGTAAGTCGGTCTTGAAGTCCTGAGCTATCTCACGGACGAGACGTTGGAAAGGCAGCTTCCTGATGAGGAGCTCGGTACTCTTTTGATAGCGTCGGATCTCTCGCAGAGCGACCGTGCCCGGCCTGTATCTGTGAGGTTTCTTGACGCCCCCGGTCGCGGGAGCGCTCTTACGTGCCGCCTTCGTCGCCAACTGCTTCCTCGGTGCCTTTCCGCCCGTCGATTTTCTAGCGGTCTGTTTCGTACGCGCCATTATATCCTACTATCTCGCACTTGTGCCTACACGAGCAAAGAAAGTTTCCCGCAAAGTCAAAGAGAGAGATTCGACTCGACTCGACGCCGCTCACCGAACGAAAACTGTGACCACGCGTTCAAAACTGCCCGTATTTATAACATCTGGGGGCCTCGAAACGGGATCCCATTGGCTCGCGCACGGCCTTGGAAATAAGTAGGCGTGCCCCCTCCGAAAGCTATAAATACGGGGCCCCCGGAAACGATTTACCCAGTATATACTATATATCTGACTTGTATATTATAAACTATTGTTCGTTCGTTCGGTTCGGTCGGTCGGTCGGTCGGTCTTTTGACAGGGGATTATCCTCGATTACACCTGAAAGCCTAGCGACGGCGACGGCGACGGCGACAGCGGCACTCGCTTTCGAATTCCGCGTGTGAGGAAGAAAAAGAAAAAGAAAAAAAAAAAATGACGGGACGTGGTAAAGGCGGCAAGGGATTGGGAAAAGGAGGTGCGAAACGGCACAGGAAGGTGCTTCGCGACAACATCCAGGGCATCACGAAGCCGGCGATCAGGAGGTTGGCGAGGAGAGGAGGCGTCAAGCGTATCTCCGGTCTGATCTACGAGGAGACCAGAGGGGTGTTAAAGGTATTCCTCGAGAACGTCATCAGAGACGCGGTAACGTACACCGAGCACGCCAAGAGGAAGACCGTCACCGCGATGGACGTCGTCTACGCTCTAAAAAGGCAAGGACGTACCCTATACGGATTCGGAGGTTAGACGAACACCCATCGCGACGTAAGGGAAGAGGGAAGAGACGCTCATCTATTCTCTCTCTCTCTCTCCTTAATATAATTCCATTGTACTCACGTGCTCTCGATGACACCGCCCTGACTAAGCGCACGGACGCCCAGCAACTTCCGAAGAAATATATAACGGTTCTTTTCAGAACCACAAATTCGCACCATAATATACGACAAAGTACTGACGTACGACTCGTTCCGCGCGTGAATGCCGTGCATTCGACCGCTTCTCGATATTATTATCATCATCATCCATTCCGGCCCTAATATATATATTAGTAAACGATAATCCCCACGTGAACGGTTATTCTAAGAAGGATTAGCGATTGCCGCGCGTTAACGATCGTCCCTTCGTAATCTCCATCCGCTCGTTACCGACGACGCGTTATAGTGGTAATAAGGAAACGGGAAAGGAGGGGGTACGAGCGTATTTGCGTGTGAGAGAGAAATATATGGTAGTCTACTTTTATAATTAAGGGAGAGGTCATATACGTGCTTTTTCTCTTTTGTTGTACTATATGTGATATATTTTGTGGCCCTGAGAAGGGCCGATGTAAATATCAATAATTCTTCTTCTACTCCCGGCACCCCGATAGGCAGGGGGAGTGAGATGGAGAGACGACGTTTATGGTTTCTTCTCGGTCTTCTTGGGCAAGAGTACGGCCTGTATGTTAGGAAGTACGCCGCCTTGCGCTATCGTCACGCCCGACAGTAACTTGTTCAGTTCTTCGTCGTTTCTGATCGCCAGCTGCAGATGTCTGGGGATGATACGTGTTTTCTTATTGTCTCGAGCCGCGTTACCGGCCAATTCTAATACTTCCGCTGCCAGGTATTCCATGACTGCCGCCAGATAGACGGGAGCTCCGGCCCCGACCCTCTCGGCGTAATTTCCCTTTCTCAACAGACGGTGGATACGTCCTACGGGAAACTGTAGGCCGGCACGACTCGAACGCGACTTCGCCTTACCCTTCACTTTACCACCCTTACCGCGTCCGGACATCTCGTTATGAAGTAGCAAAAAAAACGTCGAAAACGCTAAACGAACGCACTCACTTCGGAATCTGGAATGAGAGAGTTTTCTTTCTTTCTTTCTTTCTTTCTAAACCTCTATATATTACATACATATGTACAGTTACACGTATTTTCAGTCATGTTTTTCTAAAACTATTCCTACGATCTACGTTTAATAATTTGTTATGAATCTTATTTCTAATCTTAAGCTAATTGTTTAATCTTAAATTACTTTTACAGGAAAAAAGTGTTAGGCAAGTGCCGACAAAAAACCTGTTGGGTTGGCTAGTGTTGTGGTGTTGTTCTTGTGTTCGTGTGTGTTACGTTGTGTCGTTATTATGGTGGGGTTTTATTTTAGTAGTATATGATGTGTGAGTCTGTGTTTTAATTTCATGGGTGCGTTGTCGTGTGTTAGTTCTCCTAGTTCTTTTGTGGTTGTGAGTTGTTTGGTTGTCGATGTGTATAATTTATATGTCATTTCGTGTATGTATTCTCTCACTGGTTTGAGGTTGATGTTTTCGTGTAGTTCTTGGGTTGTTGCCGTCTTTGGTTTGTTTGTTATAAGTCTGAGGGTTTTGTTTTGGAGTGTCTGTAAAGTTTTGTATTTTGTGTTGCTTATGTTGCTGAAAATGGGTGCGGCATATGTGTAGATAGGTCTAATTAATAGTTTGTAGGCATGTATTTTGATTTCTGTTGGGATGGGGTTTTTGTATCTAAGGATAGGACTGAGTGTGTATATGGTTTTTTTGGTTTTGTTTTTGATTATTTGTAAGTGTTCGTTATAGTTGAGTCTTGCGTCTAGTTGTACACCTAGGTATTTTAAGCTTGGTGAGTCTTCTATGTGATGTCCGTTAATTGTGAGCTTGTTTCTCGGTCTGTCTTTCTTTTTCGTGAAATGAGTCATTTTAGTTTTGTCTGCGTTTATTTTTATTTTCCATTTATGGTAGTAGCGTTGAAGTATGTCTATATGTCTTTGTAGTTGTTTAATGTTTTGTGTTTTATGCCATGACGTGGAGATGAGGGCTGTGTCGTCTGCGAATAGTGCTATTTTCGTTTGTGGGTGTGTAGGTATGTCGTTTATATACAGGGAGAACAGTGTGGGGGATAAAACTGCTCCTTGAGGTACGCCTGCAGGGATTTGTGTGGGGTTGGAGTTTGTGTCGTTTATTCGGACTTGGTAGAATCTATGGGTAATGTAGGACTGTATGATGTGTATTATGTAGTGCGGTATGTTTTGTATTATGAGTTTGTAAATTAGGCCTTCGTGCCATACGGTATCGAAGGCCTTTTCTATGTCGAGCGTGACTACTGTGGTGGATTTGTTGATGTTGAAGTTTGTTGTGATGGTGTCTGTTAGTTTAGCTAGTTGTAGTGTGGTACTGTGTTTCTCTCTGAATCCGAATTGTTGTGGTATTAGTAAGTTTTCATGTTTGATGTGTGATTTCAGTCGGTTATGTATGATTTTCTCTAATATTTTTGACGTTGATGTGAGTAGGCTAATCGGTCGATAGTTCTGTGGGGATTTAGGATCTTTTTGTGGTTTTTTGAATGGTAGGATTATGGCTTTTTTGTAGTCTTTAGGAAAATATTGTAGTTTGAGACAGGCGTTTATGATGTAATACAGTTTCACTATTGTTTTTTGAGGTATGTTTTTGAGGGCGTGGTTTGTGATCGTGTCGTGTCCGGGTGCTTTGTTGTTTGGTAGTTTTTTTATAATGCTTTTGATCTCTTTCGGGTCTGTGAGTTTGTCGTTAGGAGTCTTGTGTGTGTTAGTGAGAAAGTTTGTTACTGTTGCATGAACTTGTCGTGTCGTCGTTTGATCCGATAGTGTTTCAGTTTGTTTGTGTATGGTGAGATATGTGTTTGCTATGATGTTCGCTTTCTGTTCGTCCGTTTTGTATGTTTGATTGTTTTGCGTGAGTGTAGGGATGTTTGGGGTGTTGTTTTTGTTTTTTAGTGTTCTAGTTAGTTTCCAGAGTTTTGTTTTGTTGTGTTTTGTAATTGTTCTGAGGGTATTTTCCCAGATTTCGGTTTTGTGCGAGTCTATTTGAGCTTGTATGGTGTGCGTGAGTTGTGTGTATTGTACTTTTATGTGTTGTAGCCTAGTTCGTTGGTATTTTCTGCGAAGTCGATTTTTCATTTTGATCATGTCTGTTATGTGTTGTGGCAGCCTGAGTTTGTAATCTTTTGTTTGTTGTGTGGTGGTTGTTTTTTCTGTAGCTGTACGAATGAGTTTTGTGAATTGTTCAATTTCTTTGTCGATGTCTTCTGTGGTGTTTATGTCTTTGTTAATTGTGGTGTGTTTGCGTAGATATGTGCGGTATGATGTCCAGTCGGTAGTCTTTATAGTTTTTAGTTTTCGTTGAGGTCTGGTAATGTCGAGTTCGATTAGTATAGGATAGTGATCTGAATTGAGTTGGCTGAGGGTTGTTATTGAAATAACGTCGCAGTTATTTGCGATGACGAGGTCTATTGTAGATGGTGTCGATCGGTTGTATGGAATGTGAGTGTGTAGGTTGTTGGGATAGTGTAATATCGCTTGACTTTGTGAGAGAAATTGAGCAAGTGTTTTTCCGTTTTTGTCACTTTTAGTACAGTTCCAGTTTGTGTGTTGTGCGTTGAAGTCTCCTAAGATTAGTGTTCGTGTGTCTAGTTTGGTTAACTGTTTTAGTTCTTTCGTGTCTATGGGTGTAGTTAGGTAATTGTAATAGTTTATTATTGTGTGATTGTGGGATGTGATTGCTTGTGTTTCTGTATGTGTCGTGTTGGTGTCAGTTGTCGCATAGTTTAAGTCTCTTTTAGTGTAAATTGTTAGTCCGTGATGGGGTCCGTTAGGTTGATTTGTTGCGTGATAATTACGAAATAGAGGTGGTTTTCTGTTGCTTAGTCTGGTTTGTTGTATGGCTGCTATATCTATGTCATATTGTTCAAGAAGGTGTTCGAGTTCATGTGATTTGCCATGGAGTCCGTTAGAGTTCCAGGATATTAATTTTAGTGTACGTGTGTGTGTGTTTATTTAGATTTGTGTAGCGAGTTCAGCTAGTATTGTTAGTTGATCTAGTTTGGTTGTTGCTGTTGAGAGTCTGATTTTTATTTGCCTGATTAGGTCTATCATATGCCTAATATTAATGATGTTGTCTAGTTCTCGTATTTCGTTTATTAATGTGTGAAAGTCGGTTTGTTCGTTGTTGTCGGGGTTGGGTTTAGTGTTGTTCGTCTGTTTGTTTGCTGTTATTTCGCTGTATAGTCTTTTGTTAGTTATATTTTGGTGTGGTGTTTTTATAGGTGTGGCCGTAGTTGGGTTATTTGAGGTTGGTAGGTGTGTACGTTGTTGTATATGGTGTGTGTGTGGTTGTACGTGTTGTGTGTTTATGGTTTTGTCGGCACTTACCGATATTCTGCTGATATATTCTATGTAGGCGCTGCACCCTGAGTAGTTTGCGGTATGGTTTTCTCCGCAGTTGGCGCACTTGACTGGTTCCTCCCTCGGTTTGTTGCAGTCCCTGGTGTGATGTTGACGTCCGCATTTGAGACATCTGGATTTGTAGCCACAATTTGTTGAACCGTGTCCGTACCGCTGGCAGTTGTAGCATTGGGTTTTCAGTGTTGTCCTCTTGTAAGGCTCCCACTTTATCCTGATGTTTTCGAGCTCTTTGATGTTTTGGACCTCATGTAGAGGCGTTCCTGCCGGAAGCTGTATGAGGAAGGATCTGGATTTCTGGTTTTCTGATTTCGTCCTTAGCCGAGCACAGCTCAGGATGGTTACTTCTCTGGCGGCCAATTGTCCGATAATATCCTCATTTTCGAGGAAATGCGCCGCTTTTAATACTATTTTCGTTGGTCTGCTTTCCTTGGGTGTGTAGGTGTGATATTCAATGTTCTGGTTTGTGAGGAGCTGTCTTGCTTGTCTGTACATTTTCTCGTTGTCGGTGAGGATTTTTGTGGTTTGTCCAAAGAACTGGAACCTCACACCTGGTAGGTCTGTTGACAGGTTCTTGTGGAACTTGTGCAGGTTCGCAATTCCCGATTTGATAATAATTGGTGGAGTTTTCGCTTTCTTAGTGTTGTTACCTGCACTGGTGGTCTCTGGTGTTTGTTTGTTGGCTTGAAGCGGTGTGTCGTCCATTTTGTCTGCCTCGGCTAAGGCTCCGTATCGGTTTGTTGTTGGAATATTCGCTATGACTTCCATCTCCACTGCCTGGGTCGGTTTCATTTTTGCCTGTATTGGTGTTGTTTTTGTCTTCTTTTCAGCCTTATACAGGCTAATCTCCTCCGGTAGGGGTCTTCTGACCAATAGGCCGCTCTTGCGCCCTATTGTGCCGCCGCTTTGTTGTATCACTGTTTGCACTTCGTATACGTAATCACTTATTCGTTGTTCGGGGTGAACTTAGGAGAGAGTTTTCTCTATCGACCATGATATTTATTGTCACAGCGAACGCGCACGAAGCGCCGTATATCCGTGCTTTACATGCAGGTTTGCGGTTCTGTTCGGTAAGTTCCGTATGGGGGGACGGGTCTACTGTGAGAGCGTAGCGTTACGAGGACGAACCGAAAAAGAGTGTTGCGCACTTTTTCGCGCGACCTCTATCGTTGAATTTACGCTCGTGACAGTTTTATTTTTTTGCGTGTGTGTGTTAATTACGCTACGCTACAAAGGGGAGACGATGCCGCCGAAGACGGGAGGTAAAGCAGCCAAGAAAGCCGGAAAAGCTCAAAAGAACATCTCGAAAGCTGACAAGAAGAAGAAGCGCAGGAGGAAGGAAAGTTACGCAATCTACATCTACAAGGTGTTGAAGCAGGTACATCCCGACACCGGTATCTCTAGTAAGGCTATGAGCATCATGAACAGTTTCGTTAACGACATCTTCGAGAGGATAGC